>CM046450.1:80553613-80602631 GCA_025506515.1 Flaveria trinervia | reverse complement strand
TGTCGTATGCCGAAAAACGTTAACTTTTTGACCTGTAGACGTCAAAAACACTGTTTGACACAAAAAGATTGAGTTTTTGAGTGAAAAGCGCGATTTTTATATCAAAATCATTTGAATCACACGCAAATCAAGAGCCAAAGCTCTGATACCACTTGTTAGGACCGTTTAGGTACGGATTACTAACTGATTTACGTGTATACCAAACCAAATAGTGCAGAATCCTATTTGATTGGTGATCCAATCAATGAGAACGCAAGTATAATCGATCTAAGAATGAATCAAAACGTTAAAAATGATTAACTGCGATCGATGAACTTGGAACAGGTCTTCTTAGGTCTCTGGACGGCTAGGGTACAATTGTGTGCGTAGAGATTCGAATTGTTATGTTTTTCCACGAATTAAGTGGTATTTATAGGTTAGGGTCTTCTAATCGTGTGACTGAACCATTAGCATGGTTCAGTCATACGATTGAAGCATGCGATTGATCCATCTGCACAACTGAAGGTTCAGTTGTGCGACTGAGTCAATCTTATGTCTCACTCATGCGACTGATCCAGTCTCCTAGTTCAGGCATGCGACTGGTCCATTAGCAGGAGATATTCATGCGTATGGTCCATTAGCATGGTCCATTCCCATGAGAACTTCACATGATTAAGTTTAAACATGTTTCTCAATCATTATTGACTAAGAATTATGTAAACAACCACAAACCTATATAGTTAGTTCAATATTCATTATCACACAATAAACAATGAAATATTAAACATTATAACCATCAACCACACATTTTATTCCATTCATACCCAATCAATTACATATATGTAAGATATGAAAGACATTTTACATTAAGCTACTAAACTAGGTACACATGTATCAACACTTTGGTTTTAATTAATTTCAAGAATTTTATTTTACAAGTAATTTTAAGAAGTTTCAAATACTAAGGTAACCTTATATTGATTTTATATTATGCATTTATATATTATTTAATCATCCTAACATCCAATTAGTCTTATGACTTTATATTCTTATTTTTATTCTTTCTTCGACTAAATCTCTTTTAATTTAATCATTATCATTTTTTCATTAACCTTCTAGACCTTATAATAGTCATAATATTCCTAAAGCAAGCTAAGAACACACTACGTAAACAAGGAATCCCATTTGCATATGGACGGCTATGTCGTCGCATTCGGTTATTCCACAAGATTATTTCTATAAATGATGGTTGTGCCAAAGTCCTGGAATATTTTTTATAACTCAAATGAAGTCTAATATACAATATATCAACATAATAAATTGTTTTAACCCGTTTCATGCTTTAGAAATTTTAAAAATGCACATAAGTGCCTTCCTATGTATTTGGCAGAATATAGTCTGACTTCAACTAACCATAACTTGGACATAACAAAATAAAATTGAGTAAAATGGAATCCATTATAAAGTTCATTGGATTACCTTTTTAACAATAGTTTATACATCTTCAACTCAATCAGAGGACTCAACAATAACCCTCATAAGATAATTGCGCATTTCAGCACCTTCTATCTTGTGCTGCTGTTTTAACCTATTTAAAGATCTTTTCATAAAAATGTTTCTGAATGAAAGTTGTCCTGGAGAATTTGAACTAGTCAACTATAACTTTTTATAATTTTATGAAAGCTTTTGATATTTTTAAAACCTATTCAAACACATACTAAACATTCTGTACAGAATCTAAAATTGATGCAATATTTTTTTTCAATCTACCTTTCGATTTTTAGCATTCTCTAAACGTCCCAACTTCTTGTAACAATTCTGAACTTAAGTTATTTTTTTTATCATTTACGACATCAACTTTGACTCTTGACATCCAAGATTTCTTATGTACTCTACAACCATCACTATACTTGTGAGTTTCCCATGTGAGTTTTCCATGACCCGTTTTACTTTATTTCACACCTTTTCAGGTGAAACATGTTAACTATATAAACTTACACTTGTAAACATCTTGATACTTGTAAATGCACATGCAATTCATCTTTACCTTATTGTAATGGTTATTGGTATTATTGTAAGTGTTATATAAGATACATTATATGTTGACAATCATTAACTATTGCTAGCCTGGTGACGTCATAGATCTATGGGTCTGACAAGTCTATTTGGTGCTAAAGCCGATGTATTGCCAGTTCCTGATGATGTATGACTTTTTCATCATGTAAACCAAGTACACTTAGCTAATCGTTATAACTAGTAATCGTAATCTTGGTCAAGGTTTGATTATAGTGTTCTATAAACTTGCATAATTCATAACCATTGACATGAATTGCTACTTGTAAATCTTTATATATATGTATATGTATGCTTAACCCATGGACACTTACCAACTTTCAAAATTTGACCCTTTGTTTTTAACATGTTTGAGGATTGCTACTTGTGGAATTTTTCTTGCTCATATAGGATTTGGACTTAGTTAAATAAATATCTTATGTTGTTGTTCAAATCTTGGTTGTATTGTAATGACTTCATTGTATAGTTTTATTCAACGAAAAACGGTATTTAATATTATTTTGACTTTTTAACTTCCATGAGCTATGAAGAATCATTTTACATTCGTCCGCCTCGATGTTTCTGCCGTTGGACGGGGTGTGACAGATTAGTATCAGAGCCATGCTATGGGGAATTAGGTTGTTAGAAATGGAATGAGCAAGACTATAACTAAGTACCCTTACACATGAGTCCTCTCATATACTTATATGTTTAGATAGTGTTAGGGTCTGGTATATGAACGAAATACCAACTGATTAACATGTAACCAAACCAAATAGTACGGAATCCTATTTTATTGGTGATCCAATCAGTGAGAATGCACGTAGAAACAATTATGTATTGAATCTAACGTCAAGAATCAATGAGGAATCGATCTACTACGTTCTATGAACTTGGAGTAAGAACTTAGAGGCTTCTGGACGGCTAGGGTATGTCTAGAGTCGAAGTGTATTCAATGCTTCCCTTTTTCCACAAACTAAGTGGTATTTATAGGTTAGGGTTGCTCATTCGGGCGACTGAACCATTAACATGGTTCAGTCGTGTGATTGAGTGATACAGTTGGTCCCTTCGCACGACTGAGTGTTCAATCGTGCGACTGAGTCAGTCGCATGAAGTTTTTCAGGCGTATGGACTATTTAGGCTCATGGACACTCAGTCGCATGACCATTCGGACGCATGACCACTGTTGGGGTGCATGGGCTAGTCGGACGCATGAGAACTTCACTTAACCAAATTTCAATGTATTCATTATTATAACATTATGTATACCAATTCAAGTAATCACAAACCTATATAATCTAGTCAGTATGCATCACACAACTCATTAATGAAATGTTAAACATTATAAAGCACAACCAGATATTCTCTTTTCATTAATCACCCAAGCATTACATAAGTGTAAGACATTCAATACATATTACATTAAGATCCGAATCTAGGTACATATGTATCAACAAACTCCCCCTTGGACCTAGATCTATCTATTATCTGACATCTTTCATCACCTCTTCATACTTCTTGTACTTCTCTTCTCTTGTGACTCCTGCGTCTATCTCAAACGCAAAGCAGAGTCGTATAACATTTTGAAACTGTAGAGCCTATACAATATCTTGAGAGTAATAGAACAGTGGCCACTTGTATTGTAACATCCTGTATTTTTACGTTAATTAAAATTAATGTCATTTAATCTTGTAAGGACTATTGTTGCCTAAATATAGAACTCGTGGGTTACTTATGCTCATTACTTTAATTTGTCTTTTAAATCCTTAAACTCGAAAGATTATAATGATAATTGTTATAATAATAATAATAATAGTAATAATAATATAATAATATAATAATAATAATAATAATAATAAATTTTATCAGTTAGAAAGTAAAAGTATATAAAACTTAAAGTTTGATTAAATTTAAGGGGCCATTTTGTTAATTTAGAAACTTTAACACTTAAGTTTGTGCATAATATAATAACAAAACAAACTTCAAGGGGTCAAAGTGTAACATTGTCAAAACCATCCTTTATCCCCGTAATTCCGGCGTGGACTCCGGCCACGCTCCGGCCGAAGTCCGGCGAGCCCAAAACGCCTGAAAAACAATCAATTTCACCACTCAAACCATCCCAAATCGCTTCATCTACCTGACTCGAACATGGATGCACGTTCAATGGCGTTTACAAGTTGGTTATGAACCTCAAACAAGCTAGTAACCGATGGCATTAAACTTCATAGCCGTTTGAGCAGTAAATCATATTAATAACCAAATTAACTTCACATAATCAACCATCTAACAATCTATAATCAATTTCAACCTTCAATTGCACTTGATACGCACCCAAACTTCGAACTCGAACAATCACCTGCATCGCGACCTGCTCCACACTCGCAAACCACCATCCAACCCTCAAATTTTGAAATTGATAAAGGGCTTTCAACCTTTGAGTCTCGTGGAAGTTTCCTGCGCAACTAATTAGATTATTATCATCTTTTGCATTTCGAAGACTACAGCATTCGGGTCGCGATTGTTCTTCATTCAATCTTGTTGTGTTAAACTTCAATTCGGGTAATTAAAACCATCTGTACATTCGATTATACATGGGGAACAAAAGCCCCAAGTCTATTTCAGTAATGATTACCGTTTTATGTTTCAATTAGATTGAATTTGATTTAGGGTTTATGTGATTTGGGGGAATTTCTTAATCTTAGCTTATAAAAATTTGAAACCAAAATAAACCGCGGCTAAGAGCCTTGGTTCACTGGTTCCCCACACACATTCTAACTTGGAGGTCCCGGGTTCGACCCCGGGCACCCCCATATTTTTTTAAAAATAGCTTTTTAAGCCTTAAATCAACTTTAGAAAATTTTTAATAATATAAGAAAATATTTTTTTACCTTTTAATATATTTTAAGTTGTCAAATAGTTTTTAGTAATATTTTAAAATACTAAACAATTAAAAACCTTTGTAATAAAACATTTTAAAGGTTATTTTTGAATTATTAACATAGATTTTAAATAATTAATAAAATAGTAGTGACGCGAACTGTCCTTAAAATTTTATCGTTTAAATCACGATATTTTAAATGGAGTTTTATTTTAAAATGTTATAAATTCTTTTGTGTAATAAAACTATATTATGTTTCAAATTATATTAAATTATAAATCTAAATGATAAATAACTAATTCTTCAAGTAGTTGTTAAAATGATTATGTGAATAATATGTTATTATCTAATCATTTGAGCATGTTATATCATTTAATGAAGTTATTCGTTAACTTTTATTTAAATTCTTGAAAATTATAAAACAATATAAATTGCTTTAAGTTTTTAAAACTTTATAATAAATTATTTAAAAGCTCAAAACCTTATAATATGATTATTTAAATAGTTAATTTTTAAATTAATTATTTTCTTTTCACATATTATACTTAATTTCTACAAAATCAATAACTTAAATTGTTAAGACATTTTCAATTATTATTGGTCTTAATTGATTTAAATTATCTTTATTAAACCTAGATGATTTATTATTAAACTCCCAAATTTCATTTGAAACCCTAGTTCATGTTTTATTGTTAATCTTATTACCAACCTAATCTTGGAATCTATACGTTTAAACAACTTGTAAATGAAATCATTTGGAACCTCGTTTAAATTATTATCATCATCATTATAAACATAATTACTCATCAAAACCCTAAAACTATGGAAACCCTAATTCTTATTTAACATTAATCAATATATTAACCTTAATCTTCATCTTGTAATACATATTTTAGATGCCTTGTAATGAATACTTGGGATTACTTTGGATCATCCTTTAATCTTTATTTATCATCTCGTAATACTTATATCAATGTGAGTATTCTATACCCCTTTTTCCTATTTGCACACTTTGGGGTGAAACATGTTAACTTATACTATTGCACTCGTAGACTTATTTGAGACTTGTAAACCTATGGCAATTCATCTTGTAAAAGTTGTGGTTAGTTGAACTTTTGTGATTACATGTTATGGCGTTATATGTACAATCATTAACTATTGCTAGCCTAGCGAAGTCATAGATCTATGGGCAAGACAAGCCTGCTTTGGTTGATCTAAGTACACTTAGATGATCGTATAATCTTGTAAACGTTTGAGACTTGTAAAACTTTGTCGAGGTTTGATTGTTGCATTGTTCATAACATCCCTAATCACTTTATTCACTAACTTATGACTTGAATTGCCATCTTTTATATAATCTATGTATTAAAAACTATGGAATGCTCACCAGCATTTTTATGTTGACCTTTTATTTTTAACATGTTTCAGGAATACCCCAAGTATGTGTTCTACTCTTTGAAGCTTATCACATCTAGGATTGGACCTAGAGATAAAATGGATGATCATGTTATTTGTAGCAATTGTACATGATGTATTCTTTGTTGAAACTTTTGCTTGTAATGTTACAATTGAATCTTATGATTAATATATTTGGATTTAATAAATAGCGTTATGTGGCTGTGAACAATCGTAACCCTCACATCTCGACGTTTCCGCCGTCAAGGTTGGGGTGTGACAGATTGGTATCAGAGCCCATAACTATAGGAATTAGGTTATTAGAAATGGTGACCTAGACTATAGTTGCATGAACCTTATAGAAAGATCCTTATACCTGTGTGCTTACATGTTGTTTGCATGCTACATAATGCTATGCCTTTTGTGCAACTTGATGCCCTAGCATAGGATTGCCTTATGTATGCTTAAACTTAGTTACTTGTCTCCCTAAACTTAACTTTAACTCTTTGATTCTCCCCGACAAATAAAATTCTTAATCTTATTCTAGTCAACACGTGGAAACTTACGCTTATGCTTATGATTTGGATCTTTAGACGTTATGTCTAATCTATATAAATCCCATCAAGGTTTTGATTCCATGAACCAAAGAAATATGTGTGACACATAGACACCTGTATTCTAGATTTCCTGGCAAAAGGCCTTCGGGCTAAGGCAAGCATATCGTATAAATCTCATTGCGAGACCAGTTATGCTTACCTGGGGATTTCTGGGATGAGTGATAAACTATGGTCAATATACACAAATCTCTAAGGCAAATGGGTCAATTTACCTTGACGTGTCAACGATTCCAAATGGTAATGCGTTACCCAATGGAACCATCCTCTTTGTATCTTAAAAATCCTTGATTTTCTTGAACTGGTTTATCACCAAAGTTTTAATATCTTCTCATTTTTAACATATATAATGTTCCTGTTAATATTGAACCCATTCTACATTTCAACTCCTACATTTAAACGTTGCTACACGTAGGGCGTTTCATGTATCTATTTCTATACTTTGACCAACGTGTGCATGACTTTTAATATGTCCAAAGATATTAGGAATCTAAACCGAATGGCCTTCACAAATTTAAACCGTTACTTATGGTTCTCAAGTCTTCTTAAGGATGTGTCCCATAACTAAAACATGAAATGCTATAGGTGGAATTTCTACATCTCGGGATACTTTGTCTAGGCAAAGTGTAAATGGTGATTTGACTAGATTATTAAATCCATTTACTTGACTCGAAACCCTTGAGATGAGTGATCACTTAATAGTACGCGTGTCTTCAATAAGGTTATGGTTGACCTCATGTCTTGAGGAGTTCATGTATTTCCTTCGATTGTGAATGAATGTTCACATCTCGTCATGGTGTTGAATCATTCTTGTCATTGATTTTGCCTTCTTGATTTAAATTATTCAAGATTTGAGCACCATCATAACGAATGCTGCTATCTCGAACTTTGATCTTAAGCTTGTAAGCGTGATTTTTTTTCCTTTGTTACATTGATGTGACTTGAAATTTTCCAGATTTCTAATTGATATTCTTTTCCTTTCGTTGTTAAGTCAAACTTTGTACCGTTTGTACAGTGGGAGATACAAGAGTTTGCAAGTCAACCTATGACTAAGAACACACGTATCTCCTAAATGATTCTAACTCATCAAAACAGGGGTGATTCCCTTACTTTGATGATTCTCTATTTGTTTCGGTAAATGGTTTCCGATTGTGATTTATAAAATTTCATCCTCTGGATCGGGGTGATTTCCTTATCCTGAGGATTGACTTCAATTATTTTCTTTGGAATGGCATTTCACAAATGACATGATCTCACCAAAACAGGATTGAAACCCGTACTTTGGTGACAAATGTCAATCTTCGATTGTTTTCTTGCTATTATGAAATTCAATCATTAAGATAGGCCTGAATTCCATATCTTGATGATAATATCCTTTTTATGAATTGTATTTGTTCAAATGAGACGACTTCATCAAAGTAGGAGTGAATTCTGGATTTTGATGAAGAAGTTCATCTTATTATATTTTGCTTTTATAAAACTTCACTGTTAAGATAGGAGTGATTTCCCTTACCTTAACGGTGAGTTACCTCGTCTTATTTCTGTGAATCCTCAACAAGGAGTTGGGATCGAACTTTTTGATTGGTAAGTTAGTGGTCATACCTGGGAATACACCATCAAGTTAGGAGTGGAAACCACACCTTGATGACTATTCACATTTCTTGACCTCCAACTTACCAAGTTTGTAATCAAGTGACGAGAAACATGTACTAACTTGTAGGGTGAAACAATGTTAGAGTTTCGACCTATCAAGCCAAAGCATGATCCCTGAACTTGAAAGGAGACCTGATCGCTCTAGGTTGATTTTGATTCCAAGCTTGGAGCATTTAAATTCTTAAATTGATTTCTTTCCTTTATCCTTATGTTTTGATTTGATCTAGCTATATTGAACCATTTATTCCCTACTTATCAACTTTCATTTTGAGATATCATCAACACATGATTGTGTGATGGTAGTCTTCTTAAACAATCTTTTTACTAAATAAAGACATATTCAACTTGTGGTTATGTCTTTCTAGTCATACGAATGTTCTCGACTGTACTTATGATGAATTACGTATGCAATCTATATTTGGAAATTTGTTACCTTGCAAAACATGGGTACAAATGCATGTCTTATTGTTTGCGTTACTTCTTGAATCACTTTTGAACCCTTAACCTTGGAAATCTTTAAAACTCTATCTTGGTTTTGACTAACAAGACTCGTTATTACTTACATTGTGATGTGGAGGTTCATAACCTTCGTAACTAGTAGTCATGGGTTTGGCATAAAGGAAAAGACGTAACTTGGTTTGTATCCGAGTGTCTTACCTTCACATATGACAAGACCTAACATTCGTGATCCTATGGACCTCCTGTTTAACTTTTCATTCACTAAGTGCCTCTTATCTTAGTTGTCATGATGACAATTGGTGCATTATAGACCGATTGACTAAAATTCAATTTGATTTATATGGGATAACGGGTCGAGAAATTGACTTGTAGCGGTTTCAAATAGTCCTATACCGTGGTATGTCGGTACATATCGATCGTTAATTTTAATGATCGATTCATTTTCCTGCTATTAGCAATGTTTCTAGTCAGCGTTGTGGACTCATTCCAAAATCTTCGCATATCGTATTATTCTTAGACCGACGGTTTGGTCAAAGGAGCAATATATATTCACAGGATATGCGTTAAGATCGTTTTGGTGACGTGTGGGATTCTTAAATTCCAACGGTTAACCTTTCTTACAATTGATAGTCTTTTCATTGATTTCAAGTGATCACTTTATTACGTAAATACGTTCTAGATGTTGTCTAATATACCACCACAACTCGTCATCGTCTTTCAACGTTCCATATGCCAAATTTCAAAGCGTCTCATATTTCACTGGAAGAGTTCAAATTGGTATGCATTATGTCAAAATACTTGTAAGGTTCCATAAAGTGAAAACATCTCATCCGTAATCAAACGTCTATCACTAGCCGTTGTACACTTACCTTTCATTATAACTCCTTTTGTTCATTTAAGTTAATTCTTAATTTCGGGACGAAATTCTTTTAAGTTGGGGAGACTGTAACATCCTGTATTTTTACGTTAATTAAAATTAATGTCGTTTAATCTTGTAAGGACTATTGTTGCCTAAATATAGAACTCGTGGGTTACTTATGCTCATTACTTTAATTTGTCTTTTAAATCCTTAAACTCGAAAGATTATAATGATAATTTTATAATAATAATAATAATAATAGTATAATAATAATATAATAATAATAAATAGTAATAATAATAATAATAAATTTTATCAGTTAAAAAGTTAAAGTATATAAAACTTAAAGTTTGATTAAATTTAAGGGGCCATTTTGTTAATTTAGAAACTTTAACACTTAAGTTTGTGCATAATATAATAACAAAACAAACTTCAAGGGGTCAAAGTGTAACATTGTCAAAACCATCCCAAATCGCTTCATCTACCTGACTCGAACATGGATGCACGTTCAATGGCGTTTACAAGTCGGTTATGAACTTCAAACAAGCTAGTAACCGATGGCATTAAACTTCATAGCCGTTTGAGCAGTGAGTCATATTAATAACCAAATTAACTTCACATAATCAACCATCTAACAATCTATAATCAATTTCAACCTTCAATTGCACTTGATACGCACCCAAACATCAATCTCGAACAATCACCTGCATCGCGACCTGCTCCACACTCGCAAACCACCATCCAACCCTGAAATTCTGAAATTGATAAAGGGCTTTCAACCTTTGAGTCTCGTGGAAGTTTCCTGCGCAACTAATTAGATTATTATCATCTTTTGCATTTCGAAGACTACAGCATTCGGGTCGCGATTGTTCTTCATTCAATCTTGTTATGTTAAACTTCAATTCGGGTAATTAAAACCATCTGTACATTTGATTATACATGGGGAACAAAAGCCCCAAGTCTATTTCAATAATGATTACCGTTTTATGTTTCAATTAGATTGATTTGATTTAGGGTTTATGTGATTTGGGGGAATTTCTTAATCTTAGCTTATAAAAATTTGAAACCAAAATAAACCACGCCTGAGAGCCTTGGTTCACTGGTTCCCCACACACATTCTAACTTGGAGGTCCCGGGTTCGACCCTGGGCACCCCCATATTTTTTTAAAAATGGCTTTTTAAGCCTTAAATCAACTTTAGAAAATTTTTAATAATATAAGAAAATATTTGTTTTTACCTTTAATATATTTTAAGTTGTCAAATAGTTTTTAGTAATATTTTAAAATACTAAACAATTAAAAACCTTTGTAATAAAACATTTTAAAGGTTATTTTTGAATTATTAACTGAGATTTTAAATAATTAATAAAATAGTAGTGACCCGAACTGTCCTTAAAATTTTATCATTTAAATCACGATATTTTAAATGGAGTTTTATTTTAAAACGTTTTAAATTCTTTTGTGTAATAAAACTATATTATGTTTCAAATTATATTAAATTATAAATCTAAATGATAAATAACTAATTCTTCAAGTAGTTGTTAAAATGATTATGTGAATAATATGTTATTATCTAATCATTTGAGCATGTTATATCATCTAATGAAGTTATTCGTTAACTTTTATTTAAATTCTTGAAAATTATAAAACAATATAAATTGCTTTAAGTTTTTAAAACTTTATAATAAATTATTTAAAAGCTCAAAACCTTATAAAATGATTATTTAAATAGTTATTTTTAAATTAATTATTTTCTTTTCACATATTATACTTAATTTCTATAAAATCAATAACTTAAATTGTTAAGACATTTTCAATTATTATTGGTCTTAATTGATTTAAATTATCTTTATTCAACCTAGATGATTTATTATTAAACTCCCAAATTTCATTTGAAACCCTAGTTCATGTTTTATTGTTAATCTTATTACCAAACCTAATCTTGGAATCTATATGTTTAAACAACTTGTAAATGAAATCATTTGGAACCTCGTTTAAATTATTATCATCATCATTATAAACATAATTACTCATCAAAACCCTAAAACTATGGAAACCCTAATTCTTATTTAAACATTAATCAATATATTAACCTTAATCTTCATCTTGTAATACATATTTTAGGTGCCTTGTAATGAATACTTGGGATTACTTTGGATCATCCTTTAATCTTTATTTATCACCTTGTAATACTTATATCAATGTGAGTATTCTTTACCCCTTTTTCCTATTTGCACACTTTGGGGTGAAACATGTTAACTTATACTATTGCACTCGTAGACTTATTTGAGACTTGTAAACCTATGGCAATTCATCTTGTAAAAGTTGTGGTTAGTTGAACTTTTGTGATTAACATGTTATGGCGTTATATGTACAATCATTAACTATTGCTAGCCCAGCAAAGTCATAGATCTATGGGCAAGACAAGCTGCTTTGGTTGATCCAAGTACACTTAGATGATCGTATAATCTTGTAAACGTTTGAGACTTGTAAAACTTTGTCGAGGTTTGATTGTTGCATTGTTCATAACATCCCTAATCACTTTATTCACTAACTTATGACTTGAATTGCCATCTTTTATATAATCTATGTATTAAAAACTATGGAATGCTCACCAACATTTTATGTTGACCTTTTATTTTTACATGTTTCAGGAATACCCCAAGTATGTGTTCTACTCTTTGAAGCTTATCACATCTAGGATTGGACCTAGAGATAAAATGGATGATCATGTTATTTGTAGCAATTGTACATGATGTATTCTTTGTTGAAACTTTTGCTTGTAATGTTACAATTGAATCTTATGATTATATATTTGGATTTAATAAATAGCATTATGTGGCTATGAACAATCGTAACCCTCACATCTCGACGTTTCCGCCGTCAAGGTTGGGGTGTGACATGTATAATGTATAAACATCATTTGCTGATAAGTTGGAGAGCCACATTGGGTCAAACACCCTATGTTTCCATTGTACCATTTCTGTTCAAGACTATCACGGCCTCTCCTGTTCTCCAATCGTAGTACCACCATTTGAAGTGTGGAGTGAAGTCCTGTGGCATCTCCGTAGTGGGATCTTTGACATTCTACGTGGTGGACTCCACTTCAACACTATTTTTGGTTTGCCAGATATGGCGTCAACCTCAGATCGTCTGATGTACCTCATTGGTTGTTGAGGTTTGAAGTTGACCTATCTGGTGTGGTACTCCCTCTTTAGAGCTGCTTCAAACCAGCCTAACATCTTACGAGGGTCAGCGTATAGCAATTTTAACTTTGCTAACCGGTTAAGCTCAAAACCTGGAGGAGTCTTCAGATCATGTGGGAATCTGAAGTACTCAATTCCTTCTCACGTTTAATGGCGTAAACGTTGAGGTCTTTAAAATGTGCCCATGCTATAATCCTGCCTACCACCTTTTGATGTTTCTTGACTGTATACAGTTTGGTGTAGACAGTTGACGTTGTAGCGCTGTGTTGGGCTCTTAGGTCATCAAAGCAAGCAGCCCACTCAGCCTTTCTAGTATTAACTTTAGCATCCATGGCTTGGGTTGTATCTTCTTTCTTGTTTGACGCTTCTTCCATTTTATCTAGAGTCTCGAAGGTTTCACTGACAAGGTTGTCACCCAGGTTGGGTACCATATTACCGTCAATGTCAGTGTCCTCTGGATAATGTTGATCTGTGACATCTTCTATCTCGATCTCATCAATGTCATTGAGTTTGTCATTACTATCACCTTGGACTGTTGGAGCATTTTTCAAGATCTCGTTGGCATTTAGTTTGAACATTTCGGCCAACTGCTTGTCAGTGAAGTCGTGAATTATCTCCCCCTCTTCTGTGGTGTAACTCACAGATCTCCTTACGATCCCTTGCAGATCAAGAATCATGGTTAATTGAGTCTTGACCTGTTGAAGGGGATCTACATCATATCATCCCTCTGAAAGTTTCGATCAGCTTGATTCACACATTCAACACAACAATCATTAGTTAACAATCAAAACAGAAACATTAACATTATATAAAAACGTTCATTACATTAATTTTGATACAAGAATCAAATACATATGATTTAAATAATATGAGCAGCTAAGTATTACTCTTATCCTGTATCATATGCTCTTCTGCAGCCGGTGCGGATGTGGAGGCACCTTGATCTTGTGCTCTCTTCGTCCTCCTTTCACTGGCAGATGGGGAACCCGCAGTAGGTGTGTCATCTTCATCATCATTAACCTCATCGTTTCCAGCATCACCACCAACATCAGTATCATCATCACCATCATCAGCCTCGTCATCACTGTCATCATCACTATCATCTCCATTTCCTTCCTGATATTTAGGGGCTCTTCCTTGGATCCCTTAAGCCGCAGAATGATGGTCTTGTTGGTGGACTCCAACTCCTCGATCCTCTTAGCTGATTGGGCATGCTGCTCCCAGAGTTAGGACATCTCTTCACGCTGAGCATCCATTAGCTGGGCCTGCCGAGATATCTACAAAGACTGGGCAGCAGTAAGGTATACTAGCTGACGTATCTAAGCAGTGCCTCAGGACCATACGGTTAAGTGTCGAGAGTTGTTCCTCTACCCCATTAGGAGGTAGAGGTGATCCTGATGTATAGGAAGGGTATGATGTAGGACTAGCATGGTGGCTAGTGGTGGTGGTGGTGGCAGTGGTGAAGAGTGGGGGTGGTATAGGTATTACTGTTGGAGGTATGTCGGCAGTAGTGGAGGGTGGAGGTATGGTAATGATGGTGGGTGGTATGGTAGTGGTGGTAGAGGGTGTGGTAGTGATGATGGGTGGTATGGTAGTGGTTGTAGAGGGTCTGGTATTGATGGTGGGTGGTATGGTAGTAGGGGTGAAGATTGGGGTTAATATAGATGAAGGTAGTGGTGGTGTGGGTGTGGAGGATGTGGTGGTAGATGGTGTGGCTGTAGAGGTGGTAGGTGGAGTAGTGGTGGTGGTGGTGATGAAGGTTAGTCTTCTCTTCTTCTTCTTCACGCGGTGGGGCTGAGCCATCCTTTTCTTCCTTGATCCTTTCGAAGAGGATGCTCCCCCTAGAACACGGCTTGGCTGATCGGGAGCAAATATGGAATCAGTGTCAGTTTCTCCCGACCCGCTAGGGCGTTCACCAACCGTTCGGAGCCCTCGTTCTGTGGCAACGACTTTACTGCCAACAGTTTGAGTCAGAGGCTCCTCATCTGTATCCTCCTCCTCATCATGTATGAAGTCCTCATGGAATCCTGTGGTCTCTACTCCATCATGGGCAGATGCCGGTGATGCTCTATCAGCAGTGGGGGCCCTTGGTTGAGTTGGCCGTGCATCTCCACCATCATCGCTGTCATCGTCGTCGGAGTCGTTCTCCGGGAACTGTAACTGCTCATCATCTGAGTCACTGTCTACGTGACGCCATTTTTGCCTCCCCGGCGCCACGTAGTCCACCTTAGCCAGATGGCCTATAAGTCTCTTTACCGGGGGCTTGACCTGCTTTCCCCGGTAAACCCTCACACAACCCAATGTCGTATCATCCATAATCTCTAAAGCCACAACGTCGTGGCTTTCCTTTGGCAGCAAGGGCAACTTCTCGTCAAAAATCATCTGTAAGAACCGAGGGTACATGCAAAAACCTCCTTGCCCTTTGCCTCCAACTTCTCTATAAGGTAAGAGAAGATCATGCTCGAAAAGCTGAAGGGGTGGTTCAGCACCAGCGCCACGTAGGCATTTTGTTTCTGGTCTGAGAGGTCATCAAACCCACCCCTTCGTGAAGCTATGCACTTCAGGATGACATGTGCCAAGTACTTATACTGGGGGCACAGGTTGCTCTTGTTGATCACACATGAGTTTATGTCCCCAGAGTACTTAATCCTCATGAAACACCCTCTCACCATCAGTGGGTGAAGTCTGGTGGGGTGGCCAGCATCATCTCCCAACCAAAGTACACGCTGAATGTCTTCAACTGTAATCTTTATGTCCATACCAAAGATGGAGCTCCGAATGTTGTATGGCTCTCGTGATCTATCCACTGATGCATTCTCCCAGAAGGTCTGTTGAATAGACCTGTAAGGGGTGCACGGTGTAGAAATAGCTCGGTGGATCCTGGATCGCTTAGAAAGGCGATGATCCCTGCAAACTCGGCCCTATTCCGAGTTGTGTGGTCTAAGTGAGCACATATGTTGTGCTTGGGGTTGATAGACCATCTATCAACCATAGATCTGTAACACAAGATACATAAACATTAGATACTCACATGACACAAATCAGTTCTAAGTAACTTGACAAAATTCATTCTGGTTCATTCGTGCGAATGAACTATGCAACTATGTTTAGTCGGTTGTCCTATCATGCGACTAGAATCATTCTAGTGAATGAACAGGCGACTGAGTTCAATCGGTTTGCTGAGCCTATGATTGGTTCAGTCGGCCGACTGAGCTCATTCGTATGATACATTCGGCCAATTGAGCTATTCGGCCAGCTCAATCGTGTGATTGGAGTTCATCCAGATGACCAGTCACATGACCCACTGTTCGGTCGACTGAGGTTCGAATCTTGACCAAATCGTGAAATTAAATGTTCTGCATTGGTTCTTTAGACTCGCAATCTCTTAACTAAAGACCTAATAACATTAGTTTTATCATTTTACTTAGTTTCAGTAGGTCATTAGTCCATTTAGTGGTTCGGTTCTTGTTTCAATCGAACATCACAAATTAGGGCACCATTTCTCCTGATTTATGTGAGATTTCATCTTAGTATAGTTGTATAAATACACACACACTTCAGAAGATCAATAGGGATGTATAATCATGGTCTGATGAAATTTGGACAGCGTAACGGTAGGCTACGCGATATGAGGGCGATTGGGGGTGATGAGTTAAATGCGATCGACTGTAGCCCTATTTATACTGAATCTGAGTTCAGTCGGCCGACTGGACCCATTCGCTCGGTTCATTCAGGTGAATGGACCTCAGTCGGGCGATTGTCTCGGTCAATCACTTTCAGTCCGCCGACTGGAGCTCAGTCGATCGACTGACTCATTCGCACACTCTCATTCGGTCGAATGGGTCATTCTGATAAGCCATTCGGGTGAATGGTTCATACTCATGTCAATTCGGCTGTTTAATGCATGAGTATGGTCCATTCGTAAGATTGGTCAATACTCATGGTCCATTCGTGCGAATGGGTCATCCTCATGAATGTGACTTTATGACCATTCCATATATTCCTAGTTTAACTTTGAATAAACCTTACGAGCATTTGATCATATCGATCATTTTATCTTGAAAAACCTTTGATCACCTCAGACGTGATCTTTTTAAAAACTTTTGTCACCTCAGACATGACCCATTTTTGTTTGAAAGCACGTGTGGTCACCTCAGACGTGACCTTTCGGATGATAAGGTTCCTTATCAACTTCCATGACATAGTCCGATATTAAACACTCTGAAATTGACAATAATTTAAACAAAAATAAAAGGAATAACACTGAAACTTAAAACTAATACATGTTTTTGTGTTTTTGTGAGAGTTAAATCCTAAGATTTAAATCTAAGGAGTTCTTTTTCTGAAAAAGATAGCTTCAATTCATTTAAACCATACATGGACGAATTCAATTTGTAATCATACAGGATATTCAAATCGTTCAGGACAAGTTATCTAAAACCTTTGATGCTCTATTCTTGTTTTTCATCTAGAGTCATTTAGCAAAATTAGGAAATCACACTAGTACTATTAGGTCCCCACTCTGATTTGAACTTTCAAGAATTGTAGCCACAATGATTGTCAATATACTTGTCCTCTTAAATCCATACACAGACTTTCAACACAGATTGGTGATGGTTTAACGTTTGTTTATTTCAACTAGCATTTGTGGATCCCACACTTATATGGTAATCAACATTCCTTAGGAGATTTTTGAGTGGTCTCAGGGTAGTATTCAAGAGGAAACTATTCATAGAACTTTCGAAGAGAAGCCAAGCCTCAGGTCAGTGCCACCGCACAACAGAGAGGCGGCAAACTACAATGAATTCTAGAATATATAGGTTATGCTTATCCTCAGGTAAGTGCCACCGCACAGTAGAGAGGCACATAACCTATCTTCTTGTTTGAGCAATTTCATTCTTTTTGCACAGATGTCACCAACAACATAAGTTATCAGTTTGATTGTATTTGTATTTTTTATGTGCTTTTGCTCATGCTTTGGTCTTACGCATACATCCGTGGCGTTTATTTTGCTAGTCACCCCTTATTGGAATCTTGTTGATTGTGTTAACCAGGGATAAGGTGTTCCCACAGCTAGTCAAAAAGTTTAGTTTAATCTTCAGATCACCAAAAAGGTCTAGACATCTATTATGTTGAATCTACCGCATATCATCTGTGATCTAGCAACCTTTAGGTCTACTTTCTTTGTGTTACCTTAGTAGTAGCTAGTTTATCTATCATATTTCCTTTTATTTTGCTCAGACTATATAGATTTATACTTGAGTTTTGCATCATTTTCAATTTAAGTTTTAAATTCCCAAATGATTTGCTTCTGTGTACTATCATATTCCAAAGATTGAATCAGTATCACACATACGATCTTATTTTTATCAGCTACCTCTCCTCCACCCTCATTTTTTTATACTGTCTAAACCTATTCTCCCCCTAAAATTTTAAAACCGTAATGGATTAGCGTTTTAGGATTTTAATAGGCAAAACAATAAGACCTATTTTAGTTAACCAACTTAAAATTAAACAAATAAATTAAAAATAAAAAAATAAAAGAAAATTTACACGACACATCGGACTACACATGGTCGACCTCACTTTTCTTTTTAACGCCGTTGACCTCTAACAGATATAGAAAACATGGTTTGTCAAAAGCCTTTGTATATAGGTCAGCGTGTTGAAAATCTATGTTTATTTTTACCACATTGATTAAGTTCTTTTCAAAGCAATCACATATGAAGTGATATTTTATTCCGATGTGTTTGGTATTAGAATATTGGACCGGTTTTTAGTGACTGCAATTGTAGCAGAGTTATCAACAAAGATAGGAGTAGAAGAGAAATTCAAACTATAATTTAGCATTTGCTGTTGAATCCATATGATTTGAGAACAGCAGCTTGCAGCAACAACGTATTCGGCTTCACAAGTTGACAGTGCAACCAGGTCTTCTTCTTGCACTGTCAGGTTACTAATCTTCTCCCGAAGAACTGACCCCTTCTGATGTAGTCTTGTAGTTCATCTTGCAGCCATCGTAATCCGAGTCACTATATGTTGTAAGCTCAAAGTCATCATCATGAGGATAACCACAACCCAAGTGTGGGTGTGCCCTTCAGATAACAAAAAATCCTTTTGACCCTAATAAGATGGTTCACCTTAGGCTTTTCCTGACATTGTGAGCATAAACATGTAGCATACATGATATCAGGTCGTGAGGCAGTGAGATACCTGAGAGATCCAATCATCCCTCGATACATAGTGGCATCAACCAGATCACCATTCTTGTCGGGTGTTACATCATGGTTTGTGGCAAGTGGAGTGCCAGCTGAAGAAGCATTCTCCATGTCAAACCGAATGAGAATATCATCTACATAATTGGTCTGATGTAGGAAAATCCCATTTGGTGTCTGATCCACCTATAACCAGAGAAAGAACTTCATCTCTCCCATTGCACTCATCTCAAACTCTGCCTTCATTACTGCTTCTAACTCTTTACATAATTCTTTGTTCTTTGAGCCAAGATTATGTCATGGACATAGATGTGTACCAGCAGTAAGTCTCCATCTTTTTCTTTGATAAACAATATACAGTCAATGACTCCCCTGTGAAAATAGTGTTTTACAAGATGAGTCGAGAGTTTCTCATACCATGCCCTTGGAGCTTGGTGAAGTCCGTATAGCGCCTTGTCGAGTTTGTAAACTCTATCCTGATGATATGGGTCCTCAAATCCCTCGGGTTGACTCACGTACACTGTCTCTCTGATCTCACCATGAAGGAACGCACTCTTCACATCTAGTTTGAGGTTCCGAAGGCTCAAAAGCATCACTATCAGATGCTTGTGGACTTGTGGTAGGCAGAACTTGTACATCTTGGTTGTTCTAATCATTTTTCTCATTTTCTTCATCAGAGGAAGAGTCACTCACATCAAGTGGTCCCCTTGAGTTGGTAGATAATTTACTTTGTGAACTGAATGGTGTTGAATCTTGAGACGGTGTGTTCAAGACATCATACATCATCTTGTTTGTCAACTCGTCTTCTGAAGCAGAAAGAGGTATGTTGAAGGACTTGAAGAATCCATCATAGTCGAAGAAGTAAGCAGGCCCTTTTCCAGTAGGTGGTGTGATGTATCTCTAAACATCAACGTTACACCACACCTCTACTTGACCCGTTGAGTTGTTGTAGACTCTCTTGTTCGGTATGTTGTATCCTAGAAAAATCCCTTCATCAACCTTCTCACTGAATTTTCCCTCCTAAGTCTTCTTCAGCAGGGTGCATGGAGCGCCAAACGGCTCGAGATACTCTAAGTTAGGTTTACGTTGTTGTAATAACTCGTAGCATGTTTTTCCATGGCGTTTAACTACCAGAACTAGATTAAGTGTATAGCATGCATTTTCCACTGCTTCATTCTAGAATTGAATAGGCAGTTTCGAGTCTGCCAGCATAGTCCGCGCTGTCTCTATCAAGCTGCGATTCTT
This sequence comes from Flaveria trinervia, assembly GCA_025506515.1. NCBI lineage: Eukaryota > Viridiplantae > Streptophyta > Magnoliopsida > Asterales > Asteraceae > Flaveria > Flaveria trinervia. The sequence goes on along the minus strand of CM046450.1, from coordinate 80,582,077 downwards.
CCATTCAGCAACCTCGTTCATCTGAGCAGTGTAGGCAGAGGTAAATTGATGCACAATTCCCTTTTCCTTGCAATAGGCCTCCATCAACTGATTCTTGAACTCGGTTTCATTGTCTGAGCGCACTTGTCGTACCTTCAGCTTGTATAGGGATTCCAGTGTACTTACCAATTCCTTGAAGAATTCAAATGTTTCTGATTTGGATTTCGAAAACATTACCCAAGAGAATCTTGAGTAGTCATCAGTAACTACATAGCAATACAAGTCGCCTACGATGCTTCTTGTACTGACTGGACCAAACACATCCATGTGAATGAGCTCAAGAGGAAGTTCTATAGAATGAACTTCCTTTTCCTTATGAGATTTCTTCGTCTGTTTGCCCTTTTTGCACGCAACACAGAAATCTGGGAGTTGGAAACTTTTGACATTTACTCCTCTCACAAGATCATTCTAGATCAAGTGATTCATTTTTCTTGATTTATATGTCCCATTCTTCTATGCCAGGAGATGGAGTCCTTCTCAGTAGCTTTGGATAAGAAGCATTGGACTTCATGATCCGTTGTGGAGGCCTTTGAAAGATCCATACATAAAGATCATTATATCTTGAAGCTGACATTAGGACTTGGTCCTCCGGGATCACGCAGTCCTTCTTCATAACATAGGACTTCTTGTTGTCAAAGACTACTTTGAAAACTTTATCACATATTTGAGAAACAGAAAGTAAGTTATTTTGTAATTGTTGGACATAGTTTACCTTATCAAACTTTACTTTCTCATTTCCCACTTCCCCTTGGGCTGTGATGTACCCGCCTTTGTTTCCAGCAAATGAAACATGCCCTCCTTTGATTTTTCTCATGTTTGATAAGAGAGCTCTATTCCCTGTCATGTGCCGGGATGCTCCGCTATCTACAATCCATGTGTTAGTCTCAGCACTATAGCGAATACCCTGCACATTCAATGAAAACATTAGTTCATGTTAGGAACCCAAGCCTTCACTGGCTTGGGTTTCCCCGAGGCATCATACATCATAAACTCAACCCATTGACCATTCGAGGTTGAGGGAAGCTCAGATTTATGTTTGTTCTCATTTTCAGACACTGAGCAGATTTTTCTTTCCATAGTCCAACTTTGTGTAGGGCCTGTTTGTGATAAACAGACAACTAGCTGATGGGTTGAACTTTGGGTTCACTATCCCTTTTAGGAGGCGTCACTGAGTTCCTCTTAAAAGAGCTAGTTTTAGATGCAGGAAGTTCAACTTTCCTTCTCGGTGTCTGATAATAAGGACACTGAGACGCAATGTGACCGTACTCTCCATAATTGTAGCAAGATGTGCTTTCAACTCTATGGTTTATATGTTTTGTGGAGATATAGATGTCACACGGTCAACCTTATTATGTTTAGATTGAGACACTTCTTTGTTAGATGTCTGATTGGGTTTTACAAACTTAATTGCTTTACCTGGTTTTACATCTTGTATTTCTTGTTTACCTAGACTTTGACATGACGCTCGTGACTAATTAGGTTCAATAGACTATAGAGATTAATGAAGAGGCTGATGCAACCTAAACATCTTTAGTCTTTCCTACATGCTGCACAAGTGCATTAAAGAAGAATCTTAGGAAGTTTCACACATGAAATAGAAAAATACTCTAAGTGTGAAATCTTCCGAAGCCAAGATCAATATCTTCCGAAGCCAAACATGAAGTCTTCTGAAGCCTCAGAGACAAAGTCTTCCGAAGCTTCAAGTTCATGAATACATATTTCCTCCGAAGACTTTTAGTAACATGCTTTATCTGATGTACTGTTCCATAAAGCTGGACACCTTTCCGCTGCAACACTGCAAGTCACCAACTTACATGGTTTGGTGAAAAGGTCCATGCTTTTGGTAACTGTACATTGAGGTCTTGAGTCTGTAACTTTCTACTTTATGTACTTTATCCTTTTTGTAATAGATAAGGATGTGAGCTATGGCATGTCATAGTCACAAGTCAAAAGGCAATTGTATCTAGTCAATTGATTTTGTTTGTGTCTAGTCAATTGTATCCAGCTGGATTTCAAAGTATAGCCGGCTGTAGGATGTAGTATAAGTATCTCATGTTCTTGTATCTTTAGAATATGCTTTGTAACACTTGTAATAGAACATAGAGAAGGCAATATACTGCATCTTGAAATCCAAACACTTGTGTCCTTTGTGTTCTTTGTCTCCTACATTACTTGTGTTCTTAGTATCTCAACACTTGGTTAATCTAGTTTACTGTTTGATTAAAGTTTAGTTAACCTCCTCTTTGTGTTGTTGTGTTGTAACTAACCCTTCAACGATCCTGCATTTGGTATCAGAGCTATTCAGGCTCTTGATATAAGATCTCACCATCTTAAGATCCCTCACACACAAATACTAAAACTATTCAAATGGCAGCCATTTCCAAAACTGATATGGAAACTGGAACCATGAACAAGTCCCCACTGATCACTCTTGATGAGTTTGATACCTGGTGTTTAAGAATAGAAGGTTTCATCAGGTCTCTTGATTCAAGAATGTGGGAGTCTATTGAGAATGGACCTTTCATACCCAGCACCCCTTCTGCTGCTGGTGCTGGTATGATTCCCAAGATGTGGCTAACTACTCTGATGAAGATAGGAAGGGAGTAGAGATAGACAGTAAAGCCATGACAGCTCTTCAAACTGCCATTCCAAACTCTGTAACAGAGTTTCAAGAAGTGCAAAACAACCAAGCAGTTGTGGGATGCATTGAACCAACGTATGAGGGTGCTTCTGAAGCCAAGGAGACAAGAAGGATCTCCTGAAGCAGCAGTTTGAAAACTTCACCTTCAAAACAGTGAAACCATGACTCAGCACTACTTCAGGTATGTTGAGATTGTGGATACCCTAGTGGATGGAGGAGTTTCTCTTGAAAACAGAGACATTGTAAGGAAGTTCATGTCCTCACTTCCTAGGCAATGAACACAATACTGTGTGGTGACCAAGAGAACTGAAAATCTCAAAACTCTCACTCTGACAGAGTTATATGGGATTCTCAGTGGCTACCATATGGATGAAAATGCAAGGTTCATCTGGAAACTCCCACAATCAGATGGGTTCAGCCCTGCATGTGATTGAAAGGGATAACATAGAACTCAAACATCATCTCTATGCTACCCTAAAAACTCACCAAAGGGTCCTTTCATCACCTTCCCAGAGACGCCAAAGGAGAACTACACTCAAGGAAGCCCATTCCAAGAGACAAGCTCTTCTCAAGCTTTTGTGTCTTCTGATGAAAGTTGTGGCAAACTCTCTTTTCACTCTTGAAGACCTGGATTGTATCCATCCAGATGATCTGGAATCTATGGAAATAGTCTAGCAGATGGCTCTTCTCACTCACAGTGCCAAGAATTCTACAAGAGGACTAGAAGGAAGTTTCCAAGCAATGCAACTAGTGGAAAGTTTGGACTGGACAAAGGCAAAGTCAAGTGTTACAACTGTAACTTGATGGGCCACTTTTCCAGAGAGTGTAAGGCACCTAGAACAAATGGTGGCCAAACACAATCCAGACCAAACTATACTGACAAAGCTCTCCATAATGAGAAGTCAAAGCAGCAAGCTGCTGTTGCTATTGAAAAAGGAGGCTTTGACTGGAGCTTTTAGGTGGAAGATGCTTCTCCAAACCAAGCACTAATGGCTGATCATGATGAAGCCAATGTATTAGAACATCTCTGTACTCCTGAATGCATTGCTAAAGTTAATAGGTACAGGAACTACAACTTGGAACTGAGATCTGACCTTGAGTCCTTAAATATTTTAAAATCTGATTTTAGAAAGTCTGAAAATGATTACAAGCTGAAAATAGAGGACTTAGAGAAAACCATTTCAGTTCTAAAACATGAACACACAGATTTTAGGACTCAGATCAAAGATCTTATAACCAAGTTAACTGAGTGCCAGGCTGAGCTTGCGATCAGCAAAGCCAGGCAGAAAAGAGTGTTCTTGAAGAGGAGAGCTTCAAGAACATGATATCCTCATCCCTGCACAACAAAGTGTGCTATCAAATTAGGCAGGGACTGGGATCCAATGAGATAGCTCCTCCCACACAATCTTGTCAGTAAGATCTTCTAGGTGTGGAACTTATGAAGATGAGCTTCCTCTTATAGATCCTATGAGTGAAGAGGATGAAGAAGAGATAGTGATGAATCCCCTGCAAAGAGTGAAGAGGAGGATTCCAAGAAGGGCCACTATCCTTCTGAGGAGAAAGTGAAGACTGTGATGACCAAGTCCATGAGAAAGAACTTGATCAGAAAGAGCAAAAGAAAGGCAAGGAAGCTCAAGAGATCAAGGCTACTTTTGACTCTAAGCAGAAACAAGTTTTTATTTCTACAGGGTTTAAAGTGGTAGGGACTGAAGACTTCAACCAAACTCTCTGCTAAGAGTTCTGTTCTTGTTCAACTCATCTCAGTAGCAAGAAGAAGACTGATCTGATGTGTCCTACTGCTGCATAGCCTGGACCATCAAACTCCAAGCACAGTCCTCAGCCCAAGAGGATTGTCTCATCATCTGCAAAGATGGAGGTGGAGAAGGGATGTGACCAAAGACAGTCCTATTCCAAAGACAAGGCTCTTGTGAAGAAGAAATGAATTGTGTCATGTGTGAAAGTACCACTCACATTGCCAAGGATTGTCCCTTCAATCCTAAAGGTACTATCCATATGACCAAAACAAGGCTTCAAAGAGTTCTAAGAAGACTCAAGCTTCGAAGGAAAACCTGTTTCCTTCGGAAGTTCCAAATCTAACAGAAGGGAAGTGGAAAATTCTCTTTGGAGAATATTTGGTCTCGAAGAAAGGAATTCTTCCGAAGCACTGAAGTCTGCTGCAGTGTCTGCAGAATCTTTCAAAGGTTCAGTCATTAAAACTTCTGAAGTTCCAAAAGCTTCTAAAGATTTGAAGGTCAAGTCCAAGACTCCAAAGGTGGTGTGGATGTCTAAGAAAGACCAAGTGATTGAGATTTCTCCATCAACAATAGCTCAAGATCCTCTTAGTACAACCATAGGATCTATTACTGTTGACATACTTATGCAAATGAGCCCAAGACAAGCAAGGCTTGGGTTTCAAATATAACTAATCATCTCTTTGTGCAGGGGCAGCTGAAGACAGACAGAAATGTCTGGATCATAGACAGTGTCTGCTCCAGGCACATGACAGGCAATTGGTCACTACTCTAGAACTTTGAAAGGATTGATGGAGGACCAGTTGCTATTGGAGATGAAGGTGGTTACATTTCTGGAAGGGGTAAGGTCATAAATGGTAAGCAGCATAGAAAAGGTAAACTTTGTTAAGGAGCTTGGATACAATCTTCTGAGTGTATCTCAATTTTGTGATCAGAGTCATAACATGCTCTTTATTGAGCATGAGTGCATTGTTCTTAAGCCTGGTGTGGTCATTCCTCATGAGCATATCCTGCTTAGAGCCCCCAGGAAGGAAACATGTACAAGATGGATTTGCAAGAAACCTCTCCCTCTGGAGAAGTTTCATGCTTTCTGTCTAAGCCAATAGTGATGAGTCTTTCCTATGGCATAAAAGATGTGCCATGTAAACATTAAGAACATGAATAATTAATTAAGCATGATTTGGTAACTGAATGCCAAAGAAAGAGTTTACAAGTGATGACCACTGTGTTGCATGCCGGAAAGGGAAGCAACATAAGGTATCTCACAAGCCTAAGAAAAGAACTCCATCACTACACCCTACTTGTTACATATGGATCTATTTGGCCCCACTAGTGTATGAGTCCCTTATACTGTCTAGTGATCACAGATGACTTTACAAGATTCACTTGGGTTTTCTTCCTTAGAACTAAGGATGAGACTCCTGAGATTCTGAAGCACTTCATCTTAAAGATTAAGAATCAGTCTGATCACAAGGTCAAGATTATAAGATGTGATCAAGGAATCGAATTTAAGAACCATATCCTTGATACATTCTGTGATGAAAAGGGTATTACAAGACATTCAATGCTCCCAGGACTCCTTAGCAAAATGGTGTTGCTGAGAGGAGAAACATGACACTGATTGAAGCTGCAAAAACCATGCTGTCTACTCTAAACTGCCCATCACCTTCTAGGCAGAGGCAGTCAACACTGCCTGCTATGTGCAAAACAGAGTTTTAGTAGTTAAGACTCATGGTAAGACTCTTTATGAACTTTGGCACAAGAGGAAACCTTTCACTGGTTTTCTCAGGTCATTTCGATGTCCTTGTACCATCTTGAATACGAAAGATCAATTGCCAAGTTTGCTGAGAAATCAGATGATGGACACTTTATTGGATACTCTTCCCAAGCTAAGCTTATAGAGTATACAATCTCAGAACTAGAATTGTTGAGGAGTCAACCAATGTGACTTTCAATGAACACACACCCTGTGTTGCTGGTTCTGGTCCAGATTGGTTGTTTGATCTTGATTTGGTTACCAAGTGTTTTAACAAATCTTGTGAGAATGTTTCAGGATCTGTAGAAAATTTAAATAAAGATGTTCCTGATCCAAGATTTGAGCTAGAAGATCCTCAAGATATATATCTTCAGCTCCAGTTGGAACCACTTCTGGAAATGAGGTTTCTGTCAGCCCAACAATGACAACTCAGCTGATACATTTCGTATGCCTTCAAATTCCAACTCAGAGGCTCTACAACCAGATAAGAACACCTCAACTGTGGAAGACAACAATGGTGGTGGTGACAGTGACCAAGAATTTCTTGATGCCACTAACCACACCATTGATGAGAACATCAATGATGTCACACACTGCTTGGATCAAGTTTCACTTGAAAAGTGTGCTGATGTGGTGGGAGAAACATCCATGCCAGATCTAATTTCTCTAATTTAGATCTTTCTCAACAACTTGTTGTGATCCCTCAACTTAGGATCCACAAGTCTCACCCTACCACAAACATCATTGGAGATGTTGTCTCAGGGGTAAAGACAAGAGGACAAACCCATGAAGCAAATGTTTGTCTTTACTCTTGTTTTCTATCCCGATAGAGCCAAAGAAAGTTGATGAAGCTCTAAAGGATGGAAGTTGGGTTGAAGCTATACAACAAGAGCTGCTTCAATTCAAAAGGCAGAAAGTTTGGAACCTTTGTCCTCTTCCTTCTAGGAAGACTACCATTGGAACCAAATGGGTGTTTAGAACAAGAAAGATGATAGAGGCATCATCATCAAGAACAAAGCTAGATTGGTTGTTCAAGGATACACACAAGAAGAAGGGACTGACTACACTGATGTCTTTGCTCCAGTGGCAAGGTTTGAAGCTGTTAGGATATTCCTGGCATTTGTTGCATCCAAGAACTTCTAAGTCTTTCAACTTGATGTGAAGTGTGCCTTTTTGTATGGAGTGATAGATGAAGAGGTTTATGTCAAACAGCCACCTGGTTTGTTATCCTGATCATCCTGATCATGCCTACAAGCTTGACAAAGCTCTCTATGGGCTGCATCAGGCACCCAGGAAATGGTATGAGACGCTATCTGAGTATCTTTGTAACATGGATATAGGAGAGGTACTATAGATGCAACTCTCTTCATCAAAGAACAAGGAAAAAACATACTGCTAGTTCAAGTATATGTGGATGACATCATCTTTGGTTCAACTAATCCAAAGCTCTGCAAAGACTTTGAGAAGCTGATGAAAGACAGATTTGAAATGAGTGCCATGGGAAACTCAATTTCTTTTGGGAATTCAAGTGAAGCAAGTTGAAGATGGCATCTTCATAAGTCAGTCAAAGTATGTTCAGGACATACTCAAGAGATTCAACATGACTGATTGTAAGATTGCTAAGACACCCATAGCTAGAACCACTCTTTTGGTCTTGATCTTGAGGGGGAGTGTGTAGATGAGCATTTATATAGGGCTATAATTGGGTCTCTTATGTATCTTACTGCTAGTAGGCCTGATATCATGTTTGCTACATGTATTTGTGCAAGATATCAAGCCAACCCTAAGATGTCTCACCTTATCACTGTCAAGAGGATTCTAAGATACCTCAAAGGTGCATCAACACTTGGACTATGGTATCCTAAGAATTCTGACTTCAATCTGTATGCCTATACAGATAGTGATTATGGTGGTTGCAACATGACTGCAAAGTCTACATCTGGTGGATGTCAATTTCTTGGTGAAGGGTTGTCTCATGGCAATGCAAGAAACAATCATGTGTCTCTGCATCAAATGCTGAAGTTGAATACACTGCTGCTGCAAGCTGCTGTGCTCAAGTACTTTGGATTCAAAATCAGATGCTGGACTATGGGTTAAACTTCAAGGAGACTCCATTCACATAGACAACAACAGTGCTATCTCAATCATAGAGAATCCTGTGCGGCACTCAAGGACAAAGCACATCAATATCAGGTATCATTTATAAGAGATAACTATGAAAAGGGATTAATTAAACTACTCAAAGTTCACACAGAAGAAAATATGCTGATCTGTTTACAAAGACGTTTGATGAACATAGATTTAAATATCTAATATTAGCTATTGGGATGATAAACTTTGAGTAAGCTTTCTTAAAACTAATTCTTATTATTTCTTTAAAATTTATGTGTCCTAAGTTGTCTAGTTCATCACTTTCATAAGCTCATGTTTTCTTTGGATAAAAATTTCTTTTGAAGACTTTCCTTAGATTTGAAAATTTCTGATACTTTGGAAGTTATGCTTTTAACTTCGGAAGTAAATCATGCCTTCAAAATAAATAACTGTCTAAGAAATTTACTTTCGGAAGAGTTTTCAAATTTATCTTCTGAAACTTAAATAGTTGTCTCAGACACTTACTCATTTTCAAGGACCATTTACTTTCGAAGCAAAATTAACTCTCGGAAGCTTTGTTAGTTTATACACAAAGCACTCAAGTTTTAATTTTTCTTCCAAAGCAAAATTCTCAAACCTCTCAGGAATTTCTTCCGAAGTCATTTTAGCTTCAGAAGCTTTTTAATTAAAGCTTCCGAAGATAATTAACCTTCGGAAGTTTTTTGACATCCAAGAAAACTACTTTTGAGCAAAAGTAACTAATTTTTCAGGGTGGGACCGACATCCGATTTCAAAGTTTATCCTCTTTCATTAAACTTTATCTGAAATCCTTCTCACATATAAACTAACGGTTTCCCCCTCTTTCTATCATTTGTTCTTCCTCCAACCTAAAATCCAAATTTCTCTCTGAAAATTCTTCTTTCTTCTTTCTTCGTCCTTAAGCTACTTCAAAATGGCCAACCTTGGTCACAGAAATAATCCCAACTTTACCATGCAGCTACACAGACAACATAATCAGTTGCTCTGTTAAGCTCTGAGAAAGATCCTCATTTCTCAGAGGTTTCCGTTTCCTAACTCTATCAAACTACTTCACCTCCCTAACCATTGATCCTCCACTCTATGAGGATCAGTTGCTCAATTTTGGAAGACCTGCCAAGAGGTCATTAGGATGGGGAGAAGGCACTGTCTGCCACAATGCAGGGGAGAACAATCTTTATCACTCCGCCATCATCAACGACATCTTCAGCTGGATGATGAAGAAGGTGAGGTGTTTTTCCCAAGGAAGTCAACATTCCTTTGAGCAGATGGGATACGAGGGAGATTCTCTATAAGCACCTTTAGGAAAGAGAAGGTCTCATCCCACGGAGATTCCTGCTCCATGTGTTCATCCATAGCTTATCAAACAAGCATGGTGGATGGGACCAGATTCCTGAGGATCTCTCCTTCATAGTCCATGGAATGGTTCAGGGGGTCAAATTCAGGTATTCATAGTTTGTTTATACAAATTTACTTGCTAATTTAGACTTCTTAGAGTATTACATGTTTCCTAGATATGTCAAGTACATTCTTAATTGTGAACTAGGCTCACCGTTAAGGAAACAGGTAACATTCTTAATTGGGACAGATGAAGCCCGACATATTTAAAATACTGAGAAAGTTCACTGTTGATTCTATGGGTAGAGAAACAGCCCTAGTCCCAAAAATGTTAGAGCTCATTGCTCAAGGTGACAACCTAGAAGCACAAGCTAGTGTTGAACCCACACTGCTACTTCCCAACCACCCACACAGCCTCAATCTCCATCACCTACCAAAGAAAATCCAAACGAACCCCTGCTTGACTATTCAGTTGGATCCCCCATATACTCAACCATACAGGAAGAAGTGGACACTGGAGCTCCCACTTCTCCTGAGGAGCAAACCACTCCCATCTCTTCAAGAATCAGTGCTGAGGTTCCTCATGCTCAGCCTGATGAGCTCATTAGCCCTACTTCCTTAAGCCATCACTTTGAGGCTCAACACTCAAGTGATCAACCTTCAGGGGACAGTTACCATCCCCAGCCTATAGATCTCAACCAACCAATTCCCAACCTTGATTTCTATACTGATGAAGATATAGGTTTGAGTAAGTATAATGAATCTCTCTTCTTTCCCTCTACTTAAAGACAGATGAGTACACCTAAGTCTCCTACATCTATCCCACATCAGTCACCTACAACTGAGGTGGACACTCCTGAACCTGTTCAGGATGTCCATATGGAAGAGGCTCTCACTTCTGAAAGTGATTACATCATTAAGACCTCAACCATGGCAACTCAGCCCACTGACATCTCAACTGAGACTGGCAGTGAGCAGAGGGAAATCAGCAACCAAGAACCTCAACTGGTGGTGAGAGAGAGGACTCTGGTCTAATCATCTCATCCCTAATGAATCTTCTAATGAAGATGAGGGGAATCTGAGACTATTGGTGCAAAAACTGTCTAAAACATGCACTTACCTAGTCTCAAAGGTCAGTCACCTTGAATCTCAGGTGACTACCTTACACAACAGGATCAATGATCAGCAACTTGAGATTTTATATCTTAAGGAAAAACTAGCTGGGAGACCCTTAAGGAGAGCTCAACCAGGAACACAAGAACCTGTGGATGTCATTGATCTATCTTCCAGCTCACCTATGCAAGTGGGTGATACTACCAAAAAGGAGAGAAAGTCATTACAGCCACAGAACCTGAGATTTCTTTAGAGAGAATGGAAATTGGGGACTCACCATCCTCACTTGCAACTGTGCATTCTCAGCAACCTCCTCTAGTTCACATTGATGTGGACTACAGACTCCTTCATACAGAGTCTGTTTGAGGATGGGATACCAAGGGCTATGTTACCTTCACCATCCTTCAATCACATCATTGGGTGGAGGTATGACAACAATAGGAAGGCCCTCATCATCATTAGAGTTCAAGGACAACAAGAAGTCTTCAATTTTCAGACCTTGGACTACTATGAAGGTCTGGATCTATTAACATGCCACTTGTCAACCCAAGCCAATCAAGACAAGCTGACAGGCTGGCTAAAAGAATCCAAGACAAGATCACTGTAGAGTTCAGCTTAAGAAGGAGACTTAGGCAATCAGGCAATGTCATCGTCAACTGGATGTTGAGGCAGACCGTAAGATTAGCTTCATAGGGGAAACCTTGACTGAAGGCCCAGTGATAGAACCTGGGAGCCCTGTCTCATCATCTCCAACTACTTTAGAGATCCATATTCCTTCTGAGACACCTGCTGGTGAAGGTGCTTCTCAACCTCTCTCTGGCCTGAGCTCAGATGCTGCAACGAGCAATGAAGGCCAAAGCTCTCTCCACCCTGAGTCATAAAGGTCTATGAGTGACAAAGGGAAAAGAAAGATGACATCTGAGGAGATTGATGAGGAGGAGAGAGAGAGGAAAAGGAGGCTAAGGGGAGAAAGTTCCTCTGCTGAGTCACCAAGACTCATGGAGTCTGCGATCAGGGCTGTCCCCAGACCAGATACTCAGAATGATGAGTTAAGGGCAGTCAGGAATAACTATCTGCAGATTAGGAAGTATGACATAGATAGTGTCATTTCTCTCCCCTTGGATGAATTGAATGAAGTGGTTGACCTGGAAAGGTCAAGAGAGAAGGAGGCAAAAGATGCAGAACTCCTAGTACAAGTCAAAGAAGAGAGAAGAAGACAAAGACTGTACAAAGGTATGCCTACCCTCTCACCAGTTCAAGAAAGTCCTGAACAAGAGGATGTGGCTCAACAAGAACCTCAGGAGATAAGGAAGAAGATAGAATCAAGATGATTAACTACCTGAGTGCCACAGCCCTCTATCAGGCAGATGCACTCCTTCCCTTACCTTATAACTATATTGAGTTTGAGTACTTAAAACAACTTGAGCTTGAGCTAGTCAAGGAAAGAAAGACAACAAAGAAGAAGCTAAGGGAGAAGCTGCAAAATCAAGAGCCATCATCCAAAAGAGCATGAAGAAGTCTGCTGATAGGCAGAGGATGATGAGCTTCTTGAAGCTATATGGACTCTCCGGAAGGAGACTTGGAGCCATGTCTCTATCCACTATGGACGAGCATATTAGGGTAATCAAGCAGAAGATTAAGAGTGAAGAGCACACTGACTTACACTCCACTCCAAGTCAGGCCCCACCTAAAGTGGAGGTTAAGGTTGAACAACCAGACACAACACAACCCGGACCTCCTGCTAATGCTCAGCAAGCTTCATCTTCTGATCCACAGTAGGGTCAACCTCCCTCTCCATCTGAACCTGAGAGAGAGGAAGTCCCAACTGAGAAAGACAGTGAAGATCAATCTGGTGCTGTAGGCCAGTCTTCTCAGTTAAATTTTGGAAAAAGAAAGAAGATGATGGCTTCTAGACCAAAGTCTAAAAAGAAGAAGAAGCCTGCACCCCTTCTAAACTTCAGGATGAATCAGAACCGCCTGAGGATATGCAACCAGAGGATGCTACACCAACTCTAATTCAAACAACTCCTCTACCATCAAGAAGACCCATCTTGTCTTGGACATACACCACAAATCCAGAAAGATGGCATGTTATTAGAGATCAAGGCATTGAAGACATTTATACATGGCAAGATATATTTCAGTTGCCTCTGCATGACCTCTTTGACATGAGAAGACACTTTGACAGCCTGAAGGATCCTGACCATCTTATGAAGAAAGGAATGGTGATCATCCTAATAAGGACTGTTAATATCTGAAGTTTTCAAAGTGTTTTGGTAGCATCAGCCTAGGGGAAGTTTATAGAGATTAATGAAGAGGCTGATGCAACCTAAACATATTTAATCTTTCCTACATGCTGCACAAGTGTATTAAAGAAGAAGCTTAGGAAGTTTCACACATGAAACAGAAAAATACTCTAAGTATGAAATCTTTCGAAGCCAAGACCAATATCTTTTGAAGCCAAACATGAAGTCTTCTGAAGCCTCATAGACAAAGTCTTCCAAAGCTTCAAGTTCATGAAGACAGATTTGTTCCGAAGACTTTTAGTAACATGCTTTATCTGATGTACTGTTCCATAAAGCTGGCCACCTTTCCGCTACGACTCTGCAAGTCACCAACTTACATGGTTTGGTGAAAAGGTCCATGATTTTGGTAACTGTACATTGAGGTCTTGAGTTTGTAACTTTCTACTTTATGGAGTTTATCCTTTTTGTAATACATAAGGATATAGCTATGGCATGTCATAGTCACAAGTCAAAAGGCAATCTGCCCTTTGACTCTACAATTGATTTTGTTTGTGTCTAGTCAATTTATCCAGCTGGCTTTCAAAGTATAGCCGGTTGTAGGATGTAGTATAAGTATCTCATGTTCTTGTATCTTTAGAATATGCTTTGTAACACTTGTAATAGAACATAGAGAAGGCAATATACTGCATTCTTGAAAACCAAACACTTGTGTTCTTTGTGTTCTTTGTCTCCTGCATTACTTGTCATCTTAGTCTCTCAATACTTGGTTAATCCAGTTTACTGTTTGATTAAAGTTTAGTTAATCTCCTCTTTGTGTTGTTGTGTTGTAACTAACCCTTAACGATCCTGCATAGACTTTTTGGGTTCTGATTTTATTTTATTTGACCCTGACTTTAATTAACCTTTTCAAACTCAATTTCTAGGTTAGACAAGGCATGTTTCCTTTTGCCTTTGAATTAACTTATGGAGTATGACCTTGATTTTATTTTGACTGGCCTCCTTTTGTTTAGTGTCAGACTCATTGGATTAACTTATCGAATCTACGTCACGAACAAGAGGAGTGGACACCAAAGGTTCCTTGATGGGGTTATTCTTAAGCGGTTTACTTTTGGTGTTCATCAAGGTCTCAGGTGGTGGGGGAACCACTTTGTATCCCAATCCTTCCCTATTATTTCTCTCTCTCACTAAGTGTTGGACAATGTGAGATGAGCTTGTCCAACTGTGCAGTTTTTGTTTTAAGGAGTTGACTGCTACTTCTAAAACTGCTTTCTGCTTCTTAGTGTCCTCTATGGAGTTCAAATAGTACCTAATGTCATTTTCTTGGTTAAAGGCAACTACCTATGTTTCCCTAAGCTGTTTATTCAATAGGTCTATCTTTTCTTTGTAACTGTGCTCGTTTTGTTTTAATACTCTATTTGCCTCAGTGCACAGTTGTAGATCCTTTACTAAGCTATCATTATGTTCTAAAAACCTAGCAAATTTCAAATCTATACTTTCTCTAAATTTATTTGCAATCTATACAAGCATGATTATTGAACAGCTGGTCAGTAGTACTTACCTGAGATGTTGAAGAAGAATTAGCCATGAGAGCAGAATCTGTTGTCTCTGGATCTGGTGATTCTGACGTTGATGTAGATTTTTCTTCTCCAGCTAGGTGGTTTAGCACATGTGCAGTGTCTTCAGAATTTGACATCGCGATCTCTACTGCTATATCTCCCTCACTGGCGGAATCGTCATCAATGTCCTCCACACTAGCTATGTTGGACTCTCCCAGTGAAATGAACCTAAAGCTCCAGTCCTGTCTTTCATCCTCATTAGTAGTCAAGGATTTGGGGTCCTTGCTTGATGAAGTAGAACTGCTAAATGTGGCCTTGTCCTGACGATTAAAGGACGAGAACGGATTGCCATTACCAGTCTTCTTTGGCTTCACACACTCCCGCTTGAAGTGCCCCTTCTCACCATAGTTGAAACAAGTTACCTTTGACTTGTCGAAGCCAAAGGTTGCGTCCTTGGTTGCAACTAAGTTCTGTCCGACCTTTTTGACAAACTTTTTAGCTCGTTGGATAGCACTTGTCAAAGCCCACATTATGTCCATTCGTTCCAACTCCATCTCGTCCACCTATTCATACTCCTCATCTGCCAGGTGACAATTTCCTATCTTTCCAGCACTAGTCCATCATAGGAATGGACTACAGCAGCTAAGAGGTCCATGTGTTCTTTGGCCACCTCAAGAGTCACGTTACCGAAGTTATCGGTTTTCAATTTTGCTGCATTAGCTTCAGGTATAATATACTGGGTTCCAGACGACCCTGACGTTTCAGACCCTGAAGTAGAAGTTTGTGCTGGAACTACTGAGCTTGAGACGAAGGTAGTCTGTAGTGGTGCTCCAGATGTTTTGGCCTGAGGAGTCGCATTGTAGAGTGCTGGATTCTGGTCATAGTTGGCCTTTTGAGCTCTGTACTTCATCCTAAGCTCCTCTTCTCTCAGTTTTAGAAGAATTCATTTATATCTTACTTCGAGAGCATCCTATCTGTCTGAGATTTGAAACGAAAGAAGCCCATTTCTCCGGTAGACCATCAGCAAAGTTGGATACCTTATCCTCCATCGACGTAGTTACTCCATGAGTGTGCATCTCACTCATCAAGTGGTAGAATCTGTCGATCACATCATCCAGGCCTTCCTTTCCCATTGAAGAGAAGTTGTCGAACTCCTTGTTCAAAGCTTTGGCCTTAATGGCCTGGGGTGAGGCATTTCCGTCATACCTCTTCTCCAACGCATCCCATAGTTTCTTTGCTTGAGTATATTCCGAATACTGATGGAAGATATCCTTCGGAATAGACTGAGTGAGCAAAGCGTAGACTTTCTTCTCATCATTGTGTTTTACCTTTTGCGCATCTGACATGCCACTTAATGTAAGTTTGACTTCGTCAGCTCCTACTGGCATGTTGTACCCCGACTCTATTGCCTTACACAAATTGGTATCTTCTCCATTTAAGTAGATTTCGAAACGTTGCTTCCATTGTGGGTAGTCGTGTAACGTGATAAGCTTCGGGTGTTTATTGTGAATTCCAACTTCGTTTTCCAACAACAGTAGTTTCTAAATACGAGTATCTCTACTTGCTGTGTATGCTGAAAACTGGTCCTCCATTTCACTTAACTTTACTATTTAACAAACTGTTGACGTATGCGAATGAAGGTATGTGATTGGACCTATTAGGGCGATTGAACTAGGCGAATGGTTCAATTGTGCGACTAAACAAATGAGGATGAGTCAGTCGGCCAAATGAATTAATGCGGTTAAACTGTCCGAATAGGGTTCTCAATCGTATGAATGAATGTACGAATGAGTCCAATCGTGCGGTTGGAGAATGCGAATGAACTCAGTCCTGCGATTTAGTTAATTGTGCGACTGAACCAGCTGAAGTTTGATAATTCGTAGGTTAAACGTGTTTTAGCCGTAAAAACACGAATTCTCACAAACCCTAATCGCCGTATGCCGGAAAAACTAAACTTTATGGTCGGGAAACGTCTAAAACTCCGTTTGACACAAAAGGATTGCGTTTTTAGTGAACAAACACAACTTTTGTATCAAAAACGATTGACTCAACACGTAATCAAGAACATGGCTCTAATACCACTTGTTAGGATCTGGTATATGAACAAAATACCAACTGATTAACGTGTAACCACACCAAATAGTGCGGAATCATATTCGATTGGCGATCGAATCGGTGAGAATGCACATAGAAACAATTATGTATTGGATCTAACATCAAGAATCGATTAGGAATTGATCTACTATGATCTATGAACTTGGAGTACGAACTTAGAGGCTTCTGGACGGCTAGGGTACGTCTGGAGTCGAAGTGTATTCAATGCTTGCATTTTTCCACGAATTAAGTGGTATTTATAGGTTAGGGTTGCTCATTCCAGCGACTGAACCATTAACATGGTTCAGTCGCGCGATTTAGTCATACGGTTGGTCCATTCGCATGACTGAGTGTTCAGTCGTGCGACTGAGTCAATCACATGAAGTTGTTCAGGCGTATGGACTATTTAGGCGCATGGACACTCAGTCGCATGACCATTCGGATGCATGAGCACTGTTGGGGCGCATGGTGTAGTCGGACGCATGAGAACTTCACTTAACCAAAATTGAATGTGTTCATTATTATAACATTATGTATACCAATTCAAACAATCACAACCTATATAATGTAGTCAGTATGCATCAAACAAGTCATTAATGAAATGTTAAACATTTTAAAGCACAACCAGATATTCTCATTACATCAAACACCCAAGCATTACATAAGTGTAAGACATTCAAGACATATTACATTAAGATCCGAATCTTGGTACATATGTATCAACACCTAGGACTCCTTCACAATATTGTGTTACGAAGAGGAGAAACTAGACACTTACTAAAGTTGGAAGAACAATGTTATGTGAGTCTAAACTACCCATCACCTTCTAGGTAGTGGCAGTGAACACTACCTACAATTTGTAGAGTAGAGTTTTAGTGGTCAAGACTCATGGTAAGACTCCTTAGTAGTTGTGGCACCAAAGGAAACCTTTTGATGGTTTCCTTAGATAATTTGGATGTACTTCCACCGTCTTGAATACCAAATATAGGATAGCCAAATTTTCTAAGAAATCAGATGATGGACACTTTATTGGATACTTTTCCTAAGCTAAGGCTTATAGAGTATACAATCTCAAAACTAGAGTAAGTAAGGATTCAACCAATGTGACTTTTAATGAGCACACACCCAGTGTGAAAGGTTCTGGTCCTTATTGGCTGTTTGATATTGATTTACTTACCAACTGTTTTAACAAATATTAAGAAGATGTTTTAGGATCTATAGGAAGCTTATCAACAGGAGGTTCTGATCCAAGATTTGAGCTAAGAAGACCAAATCAAAAAACTACTTCAGCTCTAGTGGTAACAAACCATGCAGTTGGAAATCCTGTCAACAAAACAATGACAAACTCTTCAACTGATTTATCTGAGGTGCCTAAGAATTCCAGCATAGATGTCACACCCTAACCTTAACTGTGAAAACATTGAGATGTGAGGGTTAACATTGTTCAGAGCCGCATAACACTACCATAAAATGTAAAAATAATTAACCATATGTTTAATGAAGCATTACAACCAAAAGTCTCAATAAATATAAAATAGCATAAGTTCAAATTTCCAAGATTTCAAGACATCTCATTTATTTCTTAGGTCCAAGTCCTAGATATAAGCATGCTTCAAAATTATTCATCAACCTTGTGCATTTCCTGAAACATGTTAAAAATATGGGCACCTTTAAAAATTGGTAAGTTTCCATGGGTTAAAAATACACACATATATATATATATATATATATATATATATATTATATATATATATATATATATATATATATATATATATTATATATATATATATGTATTTATGTATTTTTAACCCATGGAAACTCCAGTTCATGTCAATGGTTATAAATAAAGCAAGTTTATCGATAACATATAGCTACAATCAAACCTTGACAAAGATGTCCATTACAAGTTGTAATGATTAGCTAAGTGTACTTGGTTCCCATGATAAACAAGTCATACGTCATCAGGAGCCAGCAATAACGTCGGATTTCACACCAAATAGGCTTGTCATGCCTACAAATCTATGACATCGCTAGGCTAGCAATAGTAAATGATTGTCAACATACAATGTCTATCATATAAGGCTCACAATATTACAAATAACCATGACGCGATTAAAGGTGAATTGCTAGTTCATTACAAGTATTAAAACTTTTACACGTGCAAGTTCATACGTTAACATGTTCCACCTCAAAAAGTTAGGAAACAAGGTAAAAGAGGGGCATGAAAACTCACATGAAATAAGTTGATGATAAGGGTAATATTAGTAATGCAAATGGTGCTTCAATGATTTGTTTTACAAGAAATTTAACCGTATAAGTTCCAAGATTTAAGTCTAACAACAAGATTAAAGATTAAATGTAAACTAGGGTTTCAAGTGGAATTTGGGGATTTTGGTAAGTAAATTAAATAATGAAATCACTTATATTTTGATTAAAATGAAAATAAATATACCAATTGAATTTTTTAATATAAAGAAATAAATTTAAATCATTTATAATATTTAGTAAAGCTTAAATATAAAGTTTAAATAAACTTTTATAATTATTTAAAATAATCATGATTTAAATAATAATTTAAGGTAATGTTTGACCCAATAATAATTTATTGAGTTAAGCTATCATTTTAAAGTCCATTTTATAAATAATAGCTCGAAATGTTTTTTGTTATATTGTTTTATTAAGAAAATATATTAAAATTACAGAAAATATTTTAGTAACTAAAATAATTTTTAGTCATTAAAAATAATTTCTATAATTTTTTTATAAATTTTCTAGACTTAAATAGGTTAAAGAAACGAGTTTTAAAAAAAAGGGGTGACTAGGTTCGCACCCAGGGCCTCAAGGTTGTTAAGAAGCGTGGTTACCATTAGGCCAGGGCACTTATACCTCATAGAAGCTAGTTCTTAAATTTTAAATACACTAATCTTGTAAAATCCCCAAAAATCCTATGAACTCTAGATCGATTTGGGACCAAATTGATCATCCAAACGATAATGTCATGTTGATAATCATGGGGTTTTGTTCCCCACGTAAAAACGAGTGTGTAGATGTGTTTAATTTACCTGATTCAATCGAATTGAAACGATTTAATCCGGTTTTAGCTTCGGTTCTTAACGCGATGAACAGAAAATTCGAATTCAAACGTGCGATGGATTCTTCAAGCAATTAAGTGTATAGAGAGTTTAAAGGGATCAAATGGAATAAAACCCCCCTGTTAATCTGGTTTTAGCTTTAGTTCTTTACACGATTTGTATGATTTCACCCAAATGGGTTTAGATTTTTATTCAAATGTTTCGGTTATGATTAAGTGATTAATTGATTGTTTAACTTGACTTAAACTATGCATTTAGCTTTACAATAAGTATACAAATATTTCTGTTCAATTAATTTGATTATTAACATGATTTGAGAGTTGGAACGGGTGGAATTTGATTGAGGATTTTGTTTCATGTTCGATTGCCATTATAACCAAGTTTAAAACCGAATTAAATCTCATGTTCAAGTTCGAACGTTCCCCCGAATCGTTTGGCATCATTTGATTTTAAGTTGTGATCATTTTGACCGGTTTTGAGTCTCACCGACGTCGCCCCAGGCTTGGCCGGCCGGTGGCCAGAAACCAGGGAGAGGGAGGAGGTGTGGGGTAATGTTTTAAAATTTTACAACTTGGTCGTTGTAGTTTAAAGTTTGTTATTTTATGTTTAAAACTTTCATTTAAAGTTTGCAATTGTCATAAAGGCTTGTTAACTTAATTAAACTTTAAGTTTTAAACATTTTTAATTTATTAATTATTTAACTATTATAATTATTATTTATATTATTATTATTATTTTTGTATTCTTATTATTTTTATTCTTATGCCTTAAATGAAAATTTATCATAATAAGCAATATTTGTGATTACTTGTATTATTATTATTATTATTTAATAAATTGAGTTATTAACTCTTCAATTAAAGAAGAAGCAGGTATAAATAACCCACATAGTTTCATTAAAGACAAAAAGGCCCTTATAAGTACATAACAAATCTAACTTTTTATTTAACAAAATATAAAAGTTTATAGGTTCCCCATCTTTTAAGAACTTTGTCCCGAAATTAAGAATACAACTAAACGAACAAGTGCGGGTATTTCTTTTTCATATGATTCTCACGTTCCAAGTAAACTCATGTCCATGCTTTTTCTCCCAACGAACCTTCACGATTGGGGTAGTAGAGGTTCTTGTCTTATTCATTATGTGATGCAAGATCTCAACAAAATTTAAGGACTCATCGATCTAGATGTCCTCCAACGAGACATGCAGAATTTCGTCAGCCAAACATTTCCTCAAATTTGAGACATGGAAAACAGGATGAACCCCACTAAGATCGGAAGATAGTTCCAGTTTGTAAGCCACTTTCCTGATCCTTTTTAAGATCTTGAAAGGTCCTACAAACCATGGAGATAGTTTACCCTTCTTCCCAAAGGGAATGACTCCCTTCCATGGTGAGACTTTAAGAAAAACATATCCCCAACTTGAAATTCCAACGGCTTTTGTGATCGGTGTAGACTATACATTGCATCCCATAAAGGTAATGCCTCAAATCTTTAAGGCAAAAACCACAACACCAAATTGAAGACCATGTGTCATGTAATTCACCTCATGGACCTGCAGTTGTCTTGATGCATATGCTATGACCTTTCCTCTTTGCATGAGAACACAACCAAAGCCTTGTCTAGATGCATCACAGTATATGGTGAAATTGTCGTTTCCATTGGGAAGGTCAAGATAGGAGCACTACACAGTTTTTGCTTGCAGGATCGGTTTTTGTACTCAACACAAGTATTTTTTCTCAAACTCACTAAGTAATAATTGGGTTTGTGATGAACCAGAATCCTTCTAAGAGTAGATGATAATATAATAACTAAATCAAAGAAAACACACAAGAATATTTTTTCAAGATACTTATATATTATATCTCAACTGAAAGTATTACAAGACTATTACAAGTATGATATATGAGTTATAATAAGAAGTTATATATACTACTACCTACAACCGGATATACTTTGATACCAGCTAGAAACCTTATAACAAAGCAAATACTACAAAACTAAAGCTAAGGTATCTTAGATAAAGTATTATCTAAGATACGGTAGTCATGTCATGTCCATGACTTACATTTTGCTACCATCAGTTGAAGGTGAAGGACCTTCGATCATGCGTTGTCAAACAAATCATCTTCTTGCGACACACAATGCTCCTCTCGAACTCCACTAACCAATCCACCCGAAGAACCAAATCAAAACCACCAAGGTCATCACGAACGGTCTAACAGGAAACTTGTGACCCTCAAGTTCCACATCACAACCTCGATCATCTCATAAATCCAGGTAGACTTACCTATGGCAGTTTCTACACCAAAGGGTGCATCAACACGTCTACTACTCACAGGCAGCTTAGCATAGAAAGCAACAGAAATAAAACTTTTACTGGCACATGAATCAAATAACACAGAAGCTAAATTTTGGTTCACTAGAAACGTACCGGACACAACGTCAGGGTCCGTCCTAGCGTACTCCTGTGTCATAGTGAATGCCCTGGGGCTCGCCCTCGGTCCTTCACTTCCTGTCTTCCTAGCCCCGGAACACTCAGCTCTTGGCTTCTTACAATCCCTACTCATAGACCCTCTTCTCCACAGTTGAAACATTGGTCCGCGCGGCAATCCTTTACGATGTGCCCCGTCTCCCCGTCTCGTCATATAGCCTCCTTGCCAAATTGACCGCCGACCTAAACATGCTTGGCCGGGCGGCGATCATATGCCTGCAAACATCCACTGGCAATCCCTGAATGTACCTCTTGATCTTTCAAGACAGAGGCGTCACCTGGTCCGGCACGAGGGATGATTGAGAAAGGGCCTATATACCTTGGGCTCAACATATCCCAGTCACCCACCTGGATCTCAATCGGTGTGCGTCGTTTATTGGCATACGACTTCTATTTATCTTTGGATGCCTTCATGAAGACTTTGATCTTCTCAAGCTTCTCAGTCGTAGCCTCGATTACCTCGACTCTCCCCAATTCCTTTTGACCAATATCACCGCAACAAACGGGTGTTCTGCATCTCCTACCATATAGCGTCTCATATGGTGGCATACCAATGCTGGCATGATAGCTATTGTTGTATGAGAATTCAGCTAATGATAAGTGGTCATCCCAACTTCCCCCAAAATCATCACAAATGCCTGAAGCATGTCTTCCAATGTCTGAATGGTCCTTTCTGACTGACCATTAGTTTGGGGATGATACGCTGTGCTAATATGTAACCTCGTCCCCATGGCGTCGTGGAATTTCTTCTAGAATTTAGAGGTAGATCGGGTGTCACGATCAGACACATAGCCACCGGCACACCATGACGAGTTACAATTCATTGATGAATAGTTCCGCCAACCTCTCAAATGAATATGTCTCGCGGATCGGTAGGAAGTGAGCACTCTTTGTCAGACGATCAACAATCACCCATAAGGCATCATACCCTTTCAGAGTATGTGGCAACTTCGTAATGAAATCCATGGTGATGTGCTCCCACTTCCATTCTGGTATATCCAAAAGTTGGATTTTCCCATACGGCTTTTGATGCTCGGCCTTCACCTGTAAGCAAGTAAGGCACTTAGTCACATACTCCACCACATCGCACTTCATACCCGGCCACCAACAATCCTTCTTCATATCTTGGTACATTTTCGTGCCACCAGGGTGAATAGAGTATCCAGTCTCGTGAGCTTCATCCATAATCTTCACCCGTAGATCCCAAAATGAGGAACCCACACCCGTCCAAATCGGGTTTTAACACCAAGTGTGTTTTCACCCAATTCCTCAAGCAAACTTCTCATCCTTTCGAAGTTAAGATGATCTTCCTTCAATGCCTCATCTTGAAACTCTTTAACTTGCTTCATCACTTCAGAGGTCATGATTAGTGATAGACTTTCACCCGAATTGGCTCGGGCCTCTCTTTTCGGCTAAAGGCATCAGCCACCATGTTAGCCTTGCCCGAATGGTAGTAGTTCTCACAATCATAATCTTTTATGAGCTCCAACCACCTTCCCTGCCTCATGTTCAGGCCCTTCTTCTCAAAGAAGTACTTTAAGCTCTTGTGGTCGGTGCAAATGGTGCACTTCGTCCCGTAAAGATAGTGCCTCCAAATCTTTAGTGCAAAGACCATGGCTGCTAGCTCCAAGTCATGAGTAGGGCATGAACCTTCAACTATCGAGATGCATAAGCTATAACCTTTCCTCTCTGCATTAGCACACACCCTAACCCCGAATAAGAAGCATCAGAATAAACCACCAGATCTTCAATTCCATCAGGTAATGACATATAAGGTGCTTGAGTCAATCTGGCATTCAATTCTTCGAATGCATTCTCTTGAGCTTGACGCCATACAAACTTTACATCCTTTCGGGTCAACTTGGTTAGTGGAGAAGCAATCTTAGAAAAGTCTTGGATAAACCTTTTATAATAGCCCGCCAAACCCAAGAAGCTATGAATCTCGGATGGCGTCTTAGGAGACTTCCATTGCATCACTGCTTCCACCTTAGCCGGGTCCACCATAATCCCATTAGGATTCACCACATGACCCAAGAATTGGACCTCGCGCAACCAAAATGCGCACTTGGAGAAGTTGGCGTACAACTTCTCCTTTCTCAACGTCTCCAGAACCTCCCGAATGTTATCGGCGTGCTCAATCTCGCTCTTCGAATAAATTAGGATATCATCAATAAACACAATCACTGATTTATCCAACATCGGCCGACACACCCAATTTATCAGATCCATAAAAGCAGCTGCCGCATTGGTCAAACCAAAAGACATGACAAGAAACTCGTAGTGAGCGTAGCGCGTGCGAAAAGTTGTTTTAGGGATATCATGTTCCTTCACCTTCAACTGATGGTAGTGTGATCGAAAGTCTATCCTTGAAAACCAACTGGCACCTTGAAGCTAATCAAACAAGTCATCAATTCTTGGTAAAGGGTATCGGTTCTTCACCGTCAGCTAGTTCAACTCACGGTAGTCAATACACATTCTCATACTACCGTCTTTCTTCTTCACAAACAAGATCGGAGCACCCCAAGGGGAGATACTCGGTCAGATGAACCCCTTATCAAGTAGCTCTTGCAACTAACCCATCAACTCCTTCATCTCCGTCGGAGCCAACCAATACGGTGCCTTGGCAACAGGCTGGACACCCGGTATCAGATCAATCTGAAACTCGATCTCTCTGGGTACATCAGATAGTTGTGGTGTTGGCATATCCACATCCTTTACATAGGCCAAGTAGGCACTACACCCACGCCTTATACACTTTGTCGCCACTGCCATTGAGATCACTTTCGGGACCTCGTGACCCGATCCCCATAAATCGTCACCGAACTCCTATTAGGCGTTGTCAAATGAATCACCTTCTTGCGACACACAATGTTCGCCTCGAACTCCGCTAACCAATCCATCCCAAGAACCAAATCAAAACCACCTAAGGTCATCACGAACGGTCTAACAGGAAACTTGTGACCCACAAGTTCCACATCACAATCCTCGATCATTTTAGAAATCCTGGTAGACTTACCAATGGCAGTTTCTACATCAAAGGGTGTATCAACACGTCTACTACTATAGGAAGCTTAGCATAGAAAGCAGTAGAAATACAACTTTTACTGGCACCTGAATCAAATAACACAGAAGCTAAAGTTTGGTTCACCATAAACGTACCAGACACAACGTCAGGGTCTGTCCTAGCCTCCTCCTATGTCATAGTGAATTCCTTGGTGCTCGCCCTCGGTCCTTCACTTCCCGTCTTCCTCGCCCTAGAACCCTCATCTCTCGGCTTCTTACAATCCCTACTCGTATGACCCTCTTCTCCACAGTTGAAATATTTGCTTGCGCGGCAATCCTTTGCAATATGCCCCGTCTTCCAACATTTGAAGCACACATTCAACCCCAACCTACATTCTCCCGCATGCTCCCTTGCACACTTGCCACACCTCTTTGACCCCACACTCGATGTGGCCCCATGGAGGTCATCCACCCATGCCTTTTTGTTACCCGTCAAGGCATCACCCCGACCAACCCTCTTCCCGTTCCAGTTCCGATCCTCACCACCCTTCTTGCTCGACTCAGTCACCACCACATCTCACTCATCATATAGCCTCCCTGCCAAATCAACCGCCTACCTAAACATGCTTGGCCGGGCGGCGATCATATGCCTGCGAACATCCACCGGCAATCCCTGAATGTACCTCTTGATCTTTCAAGACAGAGGCGTCACTTGGTCCGGCACAAGCCGTGCCATTTCATTGAATTTGGTGGTGTACTGCTAGTGTGTCATGGTTCCCACCTCCAGCTGCAGGAACTCTCTCTCTATTTTATCCATCTCCCTATGAGGGCAGAACTTCTCAATCACCATCTTCTTCAACCCTTCCCACCTCATCCTTCCTATCGCCCAGCTACCCTCGGCTTGGACAATATTATCCCACCAATGCACAACCAAGTCTATAAACGAGTGGGTAGCAAACCTCACCTTCTGGTCCTCCCGACACTTGCTGATATCAAGAACAACCTCCATTTCCCTCACCCACAGGTGAGCGACAGTAGTGTCGTTACAATGGAAGGTAGGGGACTTGCATCTCATAAACACCCTATAGTTACAACCTCGTGTTGTCGCCAACACATGCTCTTCTTCTTCCTCTTCGTCAATAGATAGATCCATTTTAGGCCCTGGTTGTTCCCGTCCTCCCGAGGACCTATTTCTCTTCTTTCTTTCCCCTTCTTCTACAGCCCTGATAACTTCAGTCACTACAGACAGTAAGATCGCCTGCATGACTTGATGAACTTCTTCAACAACAGCCTCCTTCACCAAGGCCCTTAGGTTTGCACTCTCATCACCACCCTTTGGATGAGGGGTGTCGGGTTCTTCAGGAACCACCTCTTCAACTTTGGGTCTCCCTCTCTTAGGTCGCGGTTCAGCACCGTGACCCCCACCACGTGAAGCTTTCGAAGATCTACCATCGGCCATTCACACGCACAATAAAAGATTCAAACACCAACACGGTCATTCAAGGGAACAGCTCAGTTTATGTCAAGTATAGTAAGTCCCTAATTACAGTGGCTAGTTGTGATTAGCCACTTACTTTATTCTTCACACCCCGAGCATTACCTATCCTGACTACATGAGTATTTAAATCCACAAACAACACATAGCACATAACATGCGCACATAATATCGGTTAACATTACGAAAATACCATGATGGCACGCAGCTACTCAAATTGGCATCCCTTCCCTTTCCGTCCCATTCTCAGTTTAAGTTAAGGTTTATTTGAAAATTTACGTATTTCGCTTAGACTTTGGCTCTGATACCAACTTGTAAGGCCCCGTTCCTGGGACGCTTACAGCTGATAAATCATTGCACATAAAACATATAACTACATTTAATCATTCATAAAACATTACAACAAAAACATAAAAATATCTTTTCATATCATTACAAATGCTTTTGCAAGTTAATACAAGCGTTCATTTCAAAACATCATTCGTTCGCATTACAATGCAAAAACATTAACAAAAGAATGCCATCCAAAAGACATCAAAGTTTGCGTTGCTGAGTGAGCTCTAGTTTTATAAAATAAAACATACTTTTCATTCGTTAAAACCAATATGTACTTTCATGTGATCATACAACATACGTACACATAGATAATATCATTATTATCTTCTTCATTCATTCTTTCATCTTTATATCTTTTCTTGCACATCGGATAGCTTCCATACCAATACCCTATGCTACACCCCAAACTATATGGCTACTGGGCCGAAGTCTATAAATAGATAGCTAAATATGGTGCCATAGTACCAGGGGTAAACGGTGGAGGTTCTATAAAAAATAGTCGATCACAGAGAAGGACTCCAATGTGCATCCTCTAGGGGTAGCGAACCCGCACACCATTGGGCTAACACCTTATAATTGGCGTGTCCCAATATCTAATGCTTGCAAGACTTCATTACTTTCATCATTCATTAATGCACGCATTCATCATGTTCCACTTTTCATTATCTCCTACTTTACGTTACATAGTACTTTCATTTCATTCGCTAACATAGGACATAAAGCATTAAGAGAGATAAACATGCATCATAACAAGGAAGATAACATACATAGGCATCAACGTCATACAGGGCAACATCATACATACATAACATGCATAATCATGCAACATCATCATCAACATGCCCAACATGCCTCTAAGGCCTCAATCGTCATCTTACATGAACTTACGGGAACCTTTACATCAAAACTTACATTTGCACTTTCCCCTGAAAGTCAAAGGTTAAACTACACTTCTCCTCGGGTGCAACAGCCCTATTCGGGCGAATGGACACCCTTCAATTGCATGGCCTCCATGCGACTGAACATCATGCGAATGAACCAATGCGGATGAACACTCATGTGAATGAACACCCAATTGCGGTAATAGACTTAATGCGAATGAACCTCATGCGGATGGAACTAATGCGGATGAGCACTTATGCGACTGGACCCTCAGTCACATGACTCCCCATGCGACGGGCCCCAATTGTGTGAATGAACTCTCAATTATGCGAATGAACCCCAATCGCACCCCATTTGGCCGTATGGCTTCCATTCGGTCGCCCAGCCCTAGCTGGTGCAGAATGCAGATCATCCCGAACCTAATCTGCCATTTTCGACTTCCAAGCTCATCCAAACTCATTCTAAGCCCAAATCAATCATCCTAAACCTTGAGGATGCATA